>NBZA01005672.1:6039-25844 GCA_003054995.1 Aleochara bilineata | reverse complement strand
CGTGGTTCTGTGCACGTGTCCTTGACATACGATCCCATTGCCGGCATCCTCACCGTACGCCTGATTGAAGCGCGCAATTTGCAAGCGAGTGGATCGACCGGCAGCGTGGACCCCTACGCAAAGATACGCCTGTTACCGAATAAGACCAATGTGTGGCAAACACGCATACACAAGAAGACTGCTAGTCCCGTCTTTGACGAAGATTTCGTGTTTGAGGTGCGTGCAATTGCATTGTGCAGGAGCACGCTGGAGGTGATTCTGTACAACTTCGACGCGTACACGCGCCACCACAGCATCGGCGCTGCACAGGTGCCTTTAGCAAATGTTGACTTGAATGACAAGGTCGACGTGTGGTGCCCCGTAGGGCCGCTGGTAAATCAAGATCCCAAAGTGGACCTCGGCGAGTTGATGGTCTCGTTGGCGTATCTACCCTCTGCTGAACGACTTACAGTGGTCGTGATCAAAGCGCGTAATCTTCGCGTTGTTGACGACACTAGAAATAGTTCAGGTATGTATTCTATTTCCAAGAACAAACTATATGTGTATGCATAAATATATTTCAGATCCTTACGTAAAAGTATGCCTGGTTAATGGGAACAAAAGAGTCAAGAAGAAGAAAACCGGCGTGCATAGAAACACTGTCTCTCCTGTCATCAACGAAGCCCTCACCTTTGACATTGATAAAGAAACACTAAAAAAATCTAGTCTTGAGTTTTACGTTATGCATGACAGTCTATTGGGACCTAGCGAGGTTCTAGGTCGATGCAAAGTCGGGCGCACGGGCGATTGCCGTCAAGAAGAGAAAGAATTCTTTCATGAGATGTTGCACAGCAAAACGGCCACTGCTCAGTGGCTCACTCTCTCTGAATATAAGCATCCCAAACAAAAAGAAAATAATTAACTAAAAAAATAACCAGCAAGATGATTAATTGTCTGTCCATTATAGTGAGATAGAATTTATTGCTGATTTTGTTTCATTCTTAATTGTACTGAAATTTATTCAGCAACATATGTAAGTAGCTAATCAAAAAGATAAATATACACACATACATATATGCAAATACATATATATATATATTATATATAAAGTTCAATGATTATAGGAATAACTAAAAGGACCATAAAAATATCAATTCAACCAACGCTATTCGACTACACAATATTTCTATAATTGCTTCGAGTACGTTTGCAATGCCTTATGACTGATTCAAATACTAATTCAAAGTGCAAACTATATTATATACTCAATTATAGTCAAATTAGAAACACAAACACTGCTACTCCAATTAAATAAGTATATAAGTATATAATCATATATTATATTATATTAAGAATAACAAACAATTTATCTCAATTGTGTATTTAAATTTTAAACTCACATTCAGAACACAAATATATTTATATGGTAGATACAGAGAGTATAATAATACTGACAAAAAGTTAATTTAATTTAAGGAAAACATTTATTAAGAACGAAACTGTACATAATGAAGGTAGGTACATATAATCTCCACAATAAATTTATGCACTTTGTTAAAGTCAGTGACTGATGTATTCAAATATTTTAAACATACTTACATACATATATAATTGTTCAATTAACATTATATGTATTAATACAAATGAAAAAGTTACTATACTCATAACCAATTACGCTTTTCCAGTGAAATCTGATATATTGTAGAAGTAGAAACATACCTACTACATACATATAATATAATTGTAATCAAATTATATACTAATATTAATTATCAATCAATTAATGTAGAATAGCCAGTGCCTGATGTGTGTTATTATGCTAAATGTGCTTAAAAAATATAATTTGCACACATATGATACTAATATATTTATTAAAGAAAAACTACACAAATATTTTCTTTTTCTATCAATACCTACAACACGAGATAACTTTCTCACAATACAATACGATGCCTTCGAGATCAGATTTATAATACATAATAATAACCTGATAAACCAAGCATATAAGTATTCCTAACAACTACGTATTCACTGCAATTAAATCTGCAATCTCTCCACTAATTTGTGTGAAGTTTCAACAGAAGAACTACGGGATTTTAAGACAATTCGTGACGTGGTTTGTATCAGCAACTGGGTGCAATTGTTCGACAAATGCGAATCTCGCTATGAAAGTTCTCATAACCTTAATGAACGTATAAAATAATTTTTTATTATCCATAAATTTGAATAATTCCATCGCTTCTGTTGAATAATAATCATACACATCCACTTCCTGCATGCAAGACAGACGTTCCCTGCCTAATATGTTTTTACATCAATCCTACAAATAAATTGTTGAACTCATAGAAATTGAAAGTTTGCCTTCCGGCTTTATGAGTTAAAAGTTAAAACTTGTGAGTACGTAGAAAAGTTAATCTCAACCAACATAATAGCACACAGGAATAGCTAACAGGAAACGCACAAATTCCCATGCAATACGAAAGGCAACTCTACGGTTCAGCGCACAAAATACACCTGTTTGAACTAACTTGACGTTATTCTCACTCACTCGTTCGAAATGAAATGAAATGAAATGCAATGCAATGCAATTTCTTCTGAGAAAAGCACCATGGAATAAAGTAAATTTCATAACTAGAAAATTTAAATTTATTCTATAATTTAATTATTATGTACTTTTAACAAAGAAGTGGCTTAAATTGAGTAGGCTAAGGTTAGTAAGACGCCCAAAATCATGCACTTTACTTAAACCATTGTTTGTTAAGTGCTACTATGCATATGTAATGAATGCATACAACCTACACCACGAATGAGTGGACTATCAAATTCGTGAAGCGTAACGTTTCCACTGAATGAAGCGAATGAAGAACTAACTTAAAAGTGGTGATGGAACTGGCGGTCGCGCAGCGTTATTGCCGACTTGTGCGTGTCTTCAGTGTTGATCAACTCTCGCGCACTGGAAGGTTGTGAGTGAGTGGTTAGAGTCTGCGTACCAACAGCATGCGCACTTTTACTTAATATGAGTCAACTTAAACTTCAATTTTCAATTTAAAGTGCACTGGCAGTGACAGTGGAAGTGATGTGGATTACTTATAACAAGGGGATTGAAACTGTGCAGGAATCGTAGTCGCAATCACAGTCTCATTGGAAGATACTGATTGAAAGTACATAAAAGTACATATATTTGCGCATATGTGTCCTCAGCAATCGTTGGATTATTATTGATTGCGTTTATTGGAAACGTGAGCGCCACTTCGACTTGACGACAACCAGACGTTTACGACAAAAGGTACGAGTATTGATACCGCTCGGTAGTAAATTTGATAGCTTCTTATCGCTGACCCAAAAATGCAATCGTATGCTTTACTCGACGTGTAACTGAACTCATGGAAAAGTTATTCATGCAATTCAAGTATTTTCAATGTAATTATGCACGTCAAGAACAATGGAGTCAGAGGAACGGAAGAAGAGCAGTCAGCCAGATTCGCTCTCATCGGCTGAGTGTTGCTGAGTCTAATTACGTACGTTCCCGCAATTAAGGTGCTGCTCTTTTGCTTCGTTTCGCCTTGCATGAGTGATGTTAAGATATGTATGCGCCAGCCCTACGCAGTACACTTAAAAGGGTATCTACATTCATTAATGTAAATATACTGTGAGCTGCTTTATTTATTACTAAACATAATATTATATTATCTTGATTTAGTGTCTCTCACTGTAGTGAACTTTTCTTTATTGCGAATTGCGTGGGATATTCTGATTGCTTTTTTCACATCCAACGCGTCACCTTGATTTCAGTTGTATTTTCATTTCTTTTATTGTTTGCTTATTTCATATATAAATTCCTTAGTGCACGTTTTAATTACAATATTATATAATAAATGAACATTTTAACACAGGTTTTAGATTAAATGTGGAAATAATTTAGGAATCATACAATTTATAATACAATTTAGAACTTATTTTCTCTACGAATTGACCAACTGACCCGGTTGAGTTGCGTGCCTCTTATAACAAAATATTTACGGAAAGTACATTTTCGTGTTATTTTTAAATTGAATTTGTGGAGAATTGTAGCTGGCGAGCAACTTTGTTTATGCAATTACTATCCGGGCCGGTAGACGGCGAAAGGCAAATAATCCAAATAATCACCAGCGAAATGTTTGTTTATTCATGTTACATTGCATTGCATTGCATTACATCTCGCATCGAGTGTCTTGTTGGCGAGTGGCGAACACATGGCCAACGTGACACGATTTAAAAGTCTCGCTCTCTTCTTCGCTTGAATTGCCGTTTTCGCGCTAACTGTAAATTCGTGTTACTAAACCGCGGTATAGCCGACGGCCATCTGACCTCGTCTTATACTTACACACCCAAACTGAAACTTGAAGTGAAAAAAAGGTTTCTTGTTATGTCTCAATACTTACTACTTATGTACCTCCGTCGTGCTTTAATTAAGTGCAAGACTTAACCGCTATGAAGTTGCAATGCTTCTTCCTCAATAGTATAGCTCAACCGCGTGTAAAACCGCTCACCGGCCGAAACCACTAATTAAATTCCCATTAAATTTCACCGCACGCAAGACGCCGCATGTGCGTCAAAGGATTGCAGGTTGTTTGACAAGTTAAAACACCCGTTCGTTGGAACAGATATGAACGCGTTATGTGTGAGTGAAACGAAGTATCGCTTAAGTCATTCTAATCGTAAGCATCTTTGCGTTACACAACACCGTAACTAAGCGCCTGAGAAGGAACAGATGCATGCATATTAAATGATACGCGCGTTTACCTATTAAGTGCCTGACTGTGTGTAGGTTAAGATATTCAAGAATCAATAAGGGATAACACGATTTACCCGATGGAAAGTGAATTGAAGTGAACTGAAGTAATGCAATTTATTGTAATAGAGTTCTAATGGCAAATACCTATTAAGAATAAGGAGATATGTACAGAATAAGAATGAGAAACTTTAATAAAATATAGGTACGTTTTATTAATTTGGATTATAAACCAGGATATTACTTCTTTATAACATCTATGTAGGTACCTATATAGGAGCAACAATCAAAATAACATGAACCATCGCGCATCGTAGCGGAATTAACGGATATGCGCTCAGTGGCACGGAAAATTTAAAAGTCCAACTATGGCTAGACGAAACACTGTCTTTTCAATTATGCAGAATACAGTTACGGGAGTAACATTCTACGCTACACCAAAAATATATAAATTAATGTTTAGCTAGCGACCTGATAGAGCTTATAGCTAAAAAGAATTTCAAATGGTAGAATGGCTTCGTTGAAATCTACAAAAATACAAAGCAATCACCTATTGGAAATCAAGAGACAAGGGCATGTACATAGCAAACAGCAAAGCAAAGTCAAAGCACGGTCAAAGCGAAACTCAGCGCGCATACAAAGCGGGCAAGTTCAGCGTGCATGCATGAATTGGAACAATGGGTGATCATATCCTCCACCCAGAAATCATTCTTCCGTTAAATTACATACGCTTCTTCTTCTTCTGATGTCAGCCAGCTTTCCGGCTGCAAACATATACGTAAGGGTTTTGTCTAGAATTAATTGATATTACAAGAGAAACGCATTATAAGCTACAACAAATAAAAAATGAGTATCGAACAGTGAAGATGGTATTCAAGTGGTCGAAGCGACGTAAAGAAATAGGTCATCAACGTAAACAGCCGCTTCCGGGGAGACATTCGTCCACGCCGCCGACGAATTCGGGCCAAGGCCAAAGTAGCACGTGTCAGACCTCAATTTCGCACATGCCGAAGCTGACAATACGCTTAAGTCTCTTTGCTAAAAAAGTATTAGTTTTTCCAAAAGAACTGTTGCCAAAAAAATACAAGAAAAGCGTGACAACAAAACATGATAAAATAAACACAATCAACACTTATTAAAGAATCAAAAAAAAACTAAAATGAAGTTTTGTAAATAAAATTTTATGATTATTAGTTCACAAAATTTGAAAATGGCTTGGCGAATATGTTTCTAATTATATTTTATTAATTAAAAGAAAAAGACGTTTTGTGAATGAATATTAAAAATAAATAAATTTAACGATATAGCGTTGGAAAATTGAACAGAACAGGAAAATGCTAAATTTCCGCTGCCGTGGTGGATTTGCTGCCAACCGCTTAAACTGCCAACCACATCGTTTCGCTGCTATTTTTAGTAGTTTATCTAAATATAAATGTAAAATGTTTAAGCTTAAATATTTACATTATGTATGACCAAACAAGTTTAATAATACAAAATAGCAAGAGAATAAGAATGAAAAGGCAATATGTAGTTTCCAGTCATCACATTTGAACTAATTATTAATTAGGAGTATAAAAGTTATGCAATTATCAAGCTGATGATCTAACTATGCACCCTAGTGCATCATTGATGAACTAATTGAATATTCGATTCGATTCGGCACTTTCGTATGATAATTAAACATTGTTAATGAACTAGAAGCAGTGGAGCGCATGCACGAGCGCAAAGTGAATAAACGCACGAGCATCTCGAGCGCGCGGCAATCAAAATGCGCCCGAGGTACACATAGACGAGCAGAGAGGCAGCTATGATGGCTGGCGTGTTGGCGGCGGCAAGTACACATCTAGCAAGACGCAAGCCGATCAATACGCACTGAGCGCATGCCGCCCCCGAAACGTTCTGCTCGCCTCCGGTCGTCAGCCGCACACATCGCACACACGCGCGTCATTGATAAATCACCGATGTGAAGGGTAAAGGATAATTGCCCAACTAACTTGTCACATGTTTTCTACGTTATCAAAATATCTTATTTTATAACATATTAGAATTGTAATTATTTATTAAAATAAAATTTATTAAATAAAGTACTAACATAGTTAAAATTTAACAATATATTTGCTCAGTTGCTAAAGTTAGTTTTTCCTAGCAAAGTTCGTTTGCTGCGAATCCGAGCTTGAGTTGCAGGGACAAATCCACTAAAAGTTTGTGTGCAATGGCCATACAACCAGATTAAACTTCTATAGCTCGTGCCTGGTACATACATACTTGAAAAATACCTAGGCACCTAACGAATAAACGTTAACAAAGCAACAAATCAGATATTTTTATAAATCAATAATGCAGTATTGGAAATTGTTATTACTAATTTAATTTCCAGAAATAATGACGATGAAACATGTCTTTGATGTCGGACGAGAATGACACTTGCAAAGATAAAATGGTCAATCTTGAGAACGACATCGAGGAGCACATTCTCGAGGCGCCGGAGGAATTCCGCGCGAGCGAACTTAGCGCAACGGATGAGGGTGTGCTTGAAATTGATGGTACCCATGTGAACATTGACAATACAAGCGACAATGGCATTGAGGAAGTGACATACGGGTGCACACAAAAGCACATAGAAGCTCAGGAAATTGGTAAATATTTCTTTCCTCCTACAATTTGTACACAAGAGTACCATTCTTATAATATTATTTTTAATCAGTGTTTTGTATTGTAGATACAGGCTTAGAGCTGAGCGAAGATGAGACGTGTTGTAGCCATGTTGGTGCGTGCGTGGGCAGCGCGTGTATGCGCGAGGTGGCATCGATTTTGCCCGCCGCCACCGACGCTGCTGCCGACGACGTGATCTGCGCAACGGCGCCGAGGTGCAGTCGCGTCTCGGACGCCCCGGCCAGTGAAAGTGCTTCGTGCTCGCGAGTGGAGACCATCGCCTCTAGCGAGAAGCCAGAAGCAGGAGAGGAGGACGAACATCTAGATCTGAGCCTGGAGCTGGTGCACACCAAGAATGAACTGAATCGCCTGAAGGAGCACGTCGAGGCGTTGCGCAATGCGGCGGCCGCTGCATCCGGGGAGTCTTTGCTCTCCAGCAAGGAGTTGAACCGCCGCGCGACCGACGGCCGCCTCCAGCAGCTGGCTGCAAAGTTGCCACATGCGCACAAACAGGTGGCCAACACTGAGGACGTTCAGTGCCAGTTTGACGCAGCCAACTATAAGAACTACCATGCGTCTTCTTACGACGGAGGCTACTTCTTCGTTTACGATGAACTAGAGCAAGAGCAACTGGAGCACGAAGAAGTCCTTGAAAGTGAGAGTGAGATTAATATGAAAAGCATGATGGGCACCGAGAGCGAACGCAAACTACACAACCCCGATCGAGATAATCTCAAGTCGTTGCTGAAGAAGAATGGCAGCGGCGGTCGCACGAAGAAGAAAAGCGTTATCTTCCGCGAGGAACAGAATGAGTTCTTCGATGCCGACTATATCATTCTCATTCGCGAAGACTGCGACTACGACGATGATGAAGATGACGGTGTGTGCACTTGCCAGCAGCACGAGATGGTGCGGCTCACTTGCTGCGAGCCGAATTGCAATTGCAACGCATACGACTACGACCCGACGCCACAGAGCCCCAAGTTTGCGCCCCCCTTGGAGTTCGTCGACGCTGTCACGCTCAGCCCGCCCGACGGCTACAAGGACATGGAGCTCGGCGAGCAGCAGCTTCTTGCGCTGCAGCAGATGGCAGCCAGGCGCGCTGCCCAGGTGCCTGTCTGCAAGGAGTGCAGTCAAACCCATGATGATGACGAAGGTGAGTTGAAATTTCTAATAAAATCGTACCCAATATTCAGTGCATTGAACAAGAGTACAAGAGTATTGGTATTATACAAACATTCTACTAGGCATGGTAACAGTAGCAGTCGCGGAGAAGTTTAGTTGAGTGAGCGGCAGCGTGTGTAGTGAATGCCCGCTTCACTTTACTTTCGTACGTAGGCACTTTCAATTCAATCCGTTCATGCGAGTAGGCATCTTACGAATTCGTGAGTGGTCGCTTGGTGTGCACATGTAAAGGCTAAAACTTCACTACGAATTCAACAAATTGCACCAGTTTCGTGTATATTAATGCAGTGCCTAATATAAACTTGTTTCATTAGTAGGTATAATACTTCAACTGGTGTAGCACTAGGATAATGATAACGAGTTCAATTTACTCGGTGAGTACCTACTGAAACTACGAGCAGCGTGTTAGTCGCGGTACCTTTTTGGCATCCATATACCTATGTATTGTATTGTACGACTATATATTGAATAACTAAGCGATAGAAGGCAACTTTTCGTCTGAATTTGAGTTCGATGTACACTCGTTTTTCCATCGCTTAATAATAAATGCAGTCGAGCGTACGCTTCAATGGAAAGCAATTAAAGTCTGATATCGTTTGCAATTCGTGTGCTTTATTTAAACTGTTTGTGAAAGTTGCTTATGAACACTACAGTTAAACCAAGATATAATTAGCTAAAAATAACTGAAAACAAAGAACCAATTAATTTCTTCCTCTGGCTGCTTTTGGATTTTCTTGCAATTTAATAGGTGTGAAGTTCTCATGGCTCTACTGTATTAAAAAAAAACAATGTTACAAAATATACGTATCAGACATTCATAGGCGTATAGATTGAACCGGAAATTGTTACACATTGAAAGGCTAACGTAACGAACATCACATCCAGTCCTTAAGGGCATCAAGTCAGTGCATCGAAACTTCTTTCGTGTGTAAATATTGGTTATTTAATGTCGCATCTCTTAAGCACCAAGCAATCAAATAAAATTAAAATCTAATCGAGAAAAGAGTGAAACTAATTACGATGTGCACGCCACCCACGCGCGACGTGTGAATAACGTCAAGCAATGTCATATCGCGACCCTAATTACATTCGCACTCATCCTTCAAAATTCCCGTGCTACACGCGCGTTGGCGTTATGGCAAATCCATTCTTCGGCCAAGGCGCCAACTTCTACAATCTACCCAGCCCGCCAGAAACGAAGACACTTAAGTTTGGACCGTACACGCTGCATCTTCTCGAAAACAAGAACAGATACATTCTTGACACAACCACTAACTCAATGTTGACGCACCCCTTTCAACAACAACAACAACCACAACCACAAGCGTTTCCCAGCAACAACCAAATGGCAGTGACATGTCAGCCTTTTTCGAATGACACTAGTGCCATAACGTACACATTTTCCGAAGCTACTGGCCAAACTCAACAACAGTTACAAGATTTTGCAAGCCGGGGATTTACTGGCACGATGCAGTCTCCACCGCTAGGTAACTCCACACTCGAACATCAGATCGCGTTGAAGGAGCTGGAGAAGCAATGCTTGGAGACGATGCTGCTGAGAGAGCGAATGATGAAGAATCCATATCAGTTAGCATTCAGCGCGAATGCGTCCACGCTCACTGACCATCAGTTGTTACAGGCAATGCAAAAGCACGACGAGTTCTTGGCGGCAGCCGAAAGAACAAAGGAAGGCAATTGTAGTTGTTTCTCTGGATGCTCTAATACTAGAGACATTTCGTCGAATGAAATGTGCGTTGATAGTGACAAGCGCGAAGAGTCTGTGCAAACTAAGGATATTGGACTGGGACCCGTCTGCTCGTATACTTGTCAGGGTTGTCAAGATGAGTCGGATTATGCTAGCGATACAACAACTACAATGTCAAGTCCAAGCGAAAATGAATGTGAAGACGAAGAAGGTCAGAATGTAAAAAAACCAGGGTATACTTCGTGTAGAACATTAAAGCTTAAAAAGTCTAAAAAAGGCAAGAAAAACCATAGTGACACTGATACAAATGAAACGAGTGATAATGACACACACGATGAGATAGTATCTTACAAAAAGTGTAAAACGAAAGATTCTAAGCGAAAAATTAGTTTTCAAAATCAAAATGACGTTCAAAAACATTACAGAAAACGCAGAATGCTGTAAGGGTTGAAAATTCATTTAACTGGCATTAACCAGCAGGAAATTTATGACGAGCTTACAAGAACCTCACTGATGGCATCCTGTTGTAGTAAATTGAGTTGTTCTTGCCCCCAATAAACTTTTCTCTCATCAGTCACTTTCGTCTCTTCTCATAACCATGAAGATTCAATTTTATAAAAAATTTTAGATTTTAAGAATTTATTAAGGATTTTAATAATATATTTTTATATTTTTCAATTCGAAGTAAAATTTCCAACATTTCCAAGCGTAAACGAATAAAAAATTAGATTATTCCAATCACTTGCTCTTGCAAAAACGAATTTATCTTGGTATCACGAAGAAGACATTCGTTGACTTTCAGAATGCTGGGCATGTTAGATCCAGACTGCCCCCGGTGTCTGGATGCGTCTACTCGTATTGATCTTGCGTTGCACGTAAAAAATGTGTCTGGAGCTAGGCGTGAGTAAATTAAAGTGCTGGTTGGTGATGGTTACAAAAATATTTTAAAAAGAATGCAAATAAATAGACGAACTGCAACAAAAGGACATTTCTTAGATGTCTAAGAAAGCTTTTCCCTTTATCTTTGGTTTGAAAATAGAAGGCTTTGACTTCTAGCCTTAAAAAAATCGCAATAAACGGCAAAAATATTTATTTATTAAGAATATTATTGAGTTCAGTTTGTTAGCTTGATTTATTGTTACAAGTTGCCAAGACAAGTCTCTTGTGAGACAACGTCGAAGGATTATTTTTAATTGGACCTGCATGTCCTCTTTCGTGTCTTCTGCTTCGACGCGACTTGCAGACGGCGTATAATTAAAAAGTAATTTATTTGGCAAAGGGTTGCTGCTCTCTAGCACTGTAATTCCCTCCTACTTTGTAGCTGCAATAACGAGAAGACGGTTGCGGAAACAAAATTGAATTAAATTACTTTTTTATTTTCATTTAAGAATATTCTGAAGAAGAACAGCAATCTGACCAAGATACTGAATGTGAGAAAACAGATCAGAGTCAGCAGACCACTCCAACAACGCCACCAGCTGACTCAGGTAAGTCTATCTTGTTGTTTTCTTTTGTATTCTTTAGAAACATAAGAAACAATTGTAGTTTTCAATTGGTTTTGCAAATATTTGCTCAGATAAAAACGGGACCAAAGAAATACTGATACCTATAGGTATATACATACATCCATACATACATATATGAGTGGCTGTCCGTAGAATTTAGCTGCTATGCAAATGTGCTGCTATTGATTTTTAAAGGAAGATAAAGAAATTTGCAGCGACAGACAAGATAGGATACCACTGAAGGAAGGAAGCCGTAAAGTTAAAAAAAGTGGTTGGAACGCAATGTGCTGCTTGCGCTACGCAACTATTACTGCATAAATTCTGCAATAATCTAATTTAGTTCAATATTTCTCATTTGAATATATTCTGGTATCAACATAGTCTTTATTGATATCATGTATCCGAAGTCTGCGTTTTGTTTAACTCTGACAGCAAACAATATATTTCCGAACTGTTAATCTATTGTCTCCATATCACAAAAGATTGTTTGGTCCGTTAAATGCCTGCAGACAAAAATAATATTCCTCCTAAACAATATCATCGAACATTTCACTTTACATTCATTCAGCGAACCCTAAACATTTCTTCTTTTCCATGAAAAAGTTAAAAATGTCCAACAAAATTGTATATTCTCTGAAAGTTCAGAACTTTACAACTTACTTCTTAGCCAATTCTCGTTTAATTTTAAGACGTTTGGGGTCCAACTTTTAAGAGGGATACTTTATTCGAGAGTGATTAATGCGATTGCTGGGAGATAGGTCATTAAATCTTTGGCAAAGCGCGTCGCCCTTTTCGGCTTGTTTGCTTTCGTCATAAAATGTAATAAATTTTCTGAGGCCAACTTTTTACTTATGCTCTCTGCACGCAAAATCCATTATCTACTCATACATTTATTAAATTGGTTGGCAACATTATTTGCAATTTTATTACAGATTAACTCACTTAAACAAATTGAATTTAGAAATTCGTGTCTTCTTTTACAGATATCGCCCACGCACAGCGCAGCCTAAACGATGCGATGGATGAGGATGCAAAAGATGCGAATGCTAGTCCGACTCTTAGTAACTTGCCGTCTGGAGGATCTCCGATTAGCGGCATTCTCAAGGGCGGTCGGCTTTGGAAACAGCAAAGCATAGATGTCTCCTCTGTGCGTTCCTCGCCTCCAGTAGAAAAACGTGAAATCAAACAAGTATGATTTGCACATGTTGTATTATTAAATTTTATTCATTTTAACTCAAAATTCACAGATTATTGAAACGCCTATAACGTCAGACGATGAAACAAACGGCAAGCGTTCAGTGCGCTTCATCGAGTCAGAAACCCCACAAATTGAAGAAAAATCTTCAGAGCACTGTGAAAAATTAGATGAGAAAAAATGTTCACCCTCGACGGTGTCGCCAGAGCCAACGGAGCTGACACTGACCTTCCGTTTGGGAAGTCACATTCTTCTCTCAAACAACAGCTTGAAACCGAATTCTGCAGTACGTCAACTCTTCCCCTGTACTAAGCCAGGTGGGCAAGGAAACGAAGAAGAGGCACCGTCTCAGTATCTCGTAACTTCAGAGTCATTGCGTGCATTTGAAGAGAGCAGAGGCAAAACATTAAAACTACCGCAAGTTGACACTGAGGCCGATGAATCTATAAAGAAAGTGATAGAACGCAACACCTTACGACGTTCGCTTATCCGATATGAGCCACGCTCTAAGAGGCAGGCACCCAAAACTGATAACTCTCTAGTGGAGCGCATCAAACAACTGACGTGCGACGTAGACGAACCCCTAGTATGCGAAGAAACTGAGCAAACTCGTGCATCACCAGCTGGCGAAGAAGCACGCAATGCTCCCGAGGTTGCCATTGTGAAAAGCAACTCTCCATCTTCTTCCTCGTCTTCTAACTCTTCAGTCTCTTCCACGTATAAGCGCATTACTGACTTGTTTGCAAAGAAAGATCGGCCTGATATTCAAGAAATTGATGTTAATTCCACCAAACAGCATGCACCTGATCTTGGAGGTCCACAAGAATTTGACAACATTGGAAAATTGTCTTCTATCACAAATCATGCGAACGATAATAGGAAACAATTTCTCTCGACTCTTGGCCCTCTGACTGCGTGTGTGGGTGGTGGAGTTCAAGCTCATGGAGAAGATTACTACTACCAGACGAGAGGTGATCGCATGTCCTTGGCTAGTTCAGTGGGAACCGAATACAGCTTGGAAGATATTGAAGAGGGCTTAAAGAAAGACGAAGAGTCTAAACGCACTCCGCCTGATGTTTTAGCTGGTACCCCGTCAGCTCCGGAATCTGGGGATGAACTAGCCATGTTTGTGCAGCAGGATGCTAGCCGGATTGAACGCATTAAGAAGAAGTATCAAGCTGACGATGAGGAAGACGAACATGACGACTACGGGTTCAACCGCAGGCCTAGCGTGCGCGGTATTAAACCTCGCTTTGGGTCTACTAATGAGATCCTTCAGCAGATTCAGCAGCAAATGGCAATACCTGCTACCCTGGCGCAAGCGCAAACACAGTGTCACCAAGGAGTACGCAATGCAACGGTAGCTTGGCCATACTACTCTGAGACTAATCTCAGCGGGGTAGACAACAAGCGTAATATCAATTACCAGTACGCACACTATAGGCCTACAACGCTAGTCGATCATCAACATCAACAACAACATCAACAACATCAACAACAACAACAACAACAACAACAACAACAGCAGCAGCAGCAACAGCAACGACGAGCGAATATGAATACTTACACCTCCTCGCCAATTATGCGCGTCGGTGGTGGTTGTAATGAATATTATCAGTCGTTACCGCGCAACCGCAACAGCCGCCCACAATCGCCACCTCCGCACGAAGTGACTAAAGGCCTACACCAGATGTTGTACATTCCATACAACCACATCGAAGGCTATCAGAGCGTACCTGCGACGTACGATCATGCCACCTACGCTCGCGTAAATAACCAGAATCAAATCAACAAGCGGTATATTGAGGCCGCCGCCTATCAAGACATATACGCTACCGTGGGAGGAAAACCGCGACCTGGGTATGCAATTCACCCTACATCGCGTTCTGAAAGTCCGGCGTATTCCACTGCGCGCTCCACCCAGACATACTATCCGCGGTACCGGCCACCAAACGGTATTGTCTGGACGGATGGAGTCTATAAACCTTCAGGAAGGTATACTTCCGGACGATCAGGCGCGCTCAATGTGCCCATGGGCGACAATATCTCTCTCACCGACTCGGACAGTGTGCACAGTCAACACAGTCAGCTACCCAACGGGTATAGAGATTCGATTCCAAACTCACCTACGAAACAGCCCAAGTTCATTGAACGCGGTGTGCCAGAAGGTGCTGCCAGCGTCCCCCTTCAAGATGGTCATGCGATGTCTTCACCTACATCTCCTCAGAATCCCTCAGGTGCTATCACGACAACAGTGGCGTCTAGCGCACAAAAACCGCTTTTCTATGCGATGAATGTTTGACCAATCACATCGCTCTAATGAGGGAATTGAATGAGAAAGTAGATCCTAACTGCAACGGAATTATAATTAAATATTCCTAGTGGACTTTTGCAGCACAGTTAGCAGACGAAAAGAAACATTAACGATAAGTGGAAACTATGTAGATAACTTTGTTTTTTCCTAGGTATTTAAATAAGTACGTACTAAGTAGTTGCAGAGAGAAATATTATATACAACAACTGATAGATTTATATGGACATTTTACTAGCGAGTATATTTTTAAATTAATGTAAATTGTATAAAAAAGACGCATAGCATGCAATGCAAGCAGAGTAAATGCAGTGAAGTGAGAAATGTGAAATCACTAACTGAACTCTACGTTAAGTAAGTAAGTAAGTTGATTCATAGTCATTGTTGCCAAATATGAGATTCCAATACCAAAGGTATTAATATATGCTAAACCAAGTAAAATTGACCAAAACAAAGAAAGAATTCCTTTCCACCACAGATTAAGTCAAATAGAAAATAAATGAAATGAAATGAAATTAAAACAAAAAATCACCATTCATCTAGTCAACCACGAACGTGAATTGCGTTAAACTAATTGCCAAACACGATGGACACACGTACGGAATTAGCATAACATTTTGCTTCAACTACACTAAGGATGTAGAAAAGTACTTGGTACTTATTGTTAGTACTTACTTAAAATTAGACGATTAGCGTGACATACAATAAATTCATTTGACATTGTACTTGTATTGAAAACTATTACATTGTACTGTGAATGGCGGTTTGATACTCATACGTGCAGAAACGGCTGTACTTTTGTTAGTTGATTGAACACTGTTATTATACACGAATGTTTCTGCTAGTGCCATCACTAAGATCTGCAAAAGCAAAATCAAAATTGTTTTAATCTATTTTCTATGTTTAATATAAAAACGGCTCAACCGTAATGAATCTTATTGAATTTGACGCGCAGCGCAGTGTTGAAGTATTATTACTGATATAAGAGAGGTAATCTATCGAGAAAATATTTATAAAATACTCTTTGTTGATGTAATTATTATATTATATAAATATCTATATTCTCTATATCTATTCATGGTTGTCTCAACGCAAACCAACAAGAACAGAACGTAGGTGAATAATTTGAAGTATTCGAGTTGTGCATTTGATACATGCGACTGTAGCTAATTTTTATTACTGTGAAATATATATATAAATGGTACTGACCGAAGTGAAAACCTGCAGATATGTTATCAAGATGAATGTCTTCGCAATATATCAAGTTATATTTCGAATGCGTACATATTAAGGCAAGTGACAAGCAAAGAGAATTGCAATTATTAATAAATGATCTACAATTAAGTACCTATCATGTTGTACTTCTTTTCATTACCTACTCAAATAAAAATGTGGCGCGTCCCCACATTGACGCATGCATCTAAAAGATAAGAACGTAAACATGATAAAAATGTACGCGTATATAAACACCTCGTTCATGTACAAGCGCCAACGATAATAGATAAGATAGTTCATACTCATCCATAACTCACTCGACATGTAATACTATTAGTCAGTGACTGTTATACGTTATATTTAGTTAGAAGATCTTACCTTTTACGTACAAAATGGGTTTTGCGTATGTGACATCCACGCCGGGCTTGATCAAGTGTGTGGAAGAAGTATGCTAGTGCAATTCAGGCAGAATCTAAATAGTTTCAATAAATTAACGGTACCTTTTAGGTGTTCAATTTCATAGCGTTCATGTGTATCGCCTGCCACGACTTCACCACTGATAAAGGCGACGCGTTTCTCGCCGCTTCAGTGGGCGCGTTTATTATAACAGCGATAATCTTAGTGATCTACGTGCTCGACTTACAGGAACGCATTCCGCTTCCTTGGATTAAAGTACAATTTTTCTTCTGCTTGGTTTGGGGCGCCTTTTATCTGATCACATCGGCGCTGATCATCGACCAGGGTGTGAATGTTAATGATAGTTACATTGCTGGTGGTGTAAGTAATTCTGCTGCGCATTTTTATTCTGGCTCATATGAACAATTTTCAGGTATTTGGTTTGTTTGCAACTGTAACCTATTTAGTCGAAGCTTATATAAAGTACAATAAAATGGATTAACTAAGAGTTGATTCCATAATTAGCAGCTACTAAAATACATTAGGTTTCTGTTTCATTATTTTTTATTATGTTTTCGAATTGTAAATTATTCAATTAGGCATTCAATTGTATCAATGTCGCGTTACGAACTGCAACTGTGGTAACCTAATTGTGTAGTTTTTATACATAATTTTGATTCTATAATAAGGCCATTATTGTTATCTACGTACAGGATGTTTAAACATTCACATAAAATATAAGTTTGAAACAAAATCAAGCTGAAGGTTTAGTTTTTTAACATTGTAAGATTGATTTTGTAATTGATTAACATTGTAGTATTTTCTAATTCAGTTACGCAAAGAGACATAGATTTTCCCATTGATTTGTTGTTTCGTCGTTCGCGCCACATACAATTCTTTCAATTGACTGGCTGATCCGTGATTTCCGCCTGTCGCACTTTGAGTCCAAACGAACACTTCAGCATCAATGTGCTATACACATCGGTGGCTTTCGGCATGACCGTATAAATTTTAGTAAAAGTAAATAATTAGTGCTGGAGAAAATGTCCGATTCGCATGATGTGCACATTCTGACAGATGGCGAACACGGTATTGCACCGATTGGTATCGGTGTGGCAGAGATTGGTCTTTCCATGCAGAAATTCGGACCCTATGACTACGTTGTGTTCATCGCGATGCTTTCGCTGTGCATCGGCATTGGAATATTCTTTGCTTATATGGGAAAATCGTCTACAGCACATGACTATCTTGTCGGAGGGCGCACCATGAACACCTTGCCCGTAGCGATGTCTCTCATTGCTAGGTGTCTATCAAAATAAGAGGTACCCTACAGTACTTTTTACAGCTGAACTTGTATTGATTTTCAGTTGGGTGAGTGGCATTTCCCTATTGGGTATTCCAACCGAAAACTACGTATATGGCATGCAATATGCATACATCTGCATTGGTGTCATCTTATGCGCCGTTATAGCTCAAACAGTTTATTTACCCGTGTTTCATAATCTTCAAATAACATCAACCTATGAGGTGCGTCATACAATACATTTCTAGCAAATTCCGAGAATAACATATTTTTTAGTACCTGGAACGAAGATTTGATAAAAGTGTTCGCATCTTTGGAAGTGTCCTCTTTACAATAAGTTTAGTAAGTTGACATTTATTATATACTTATAATGTACATACAATAGTTATTATTTGCTCAAGTACTTTATAAATATTTTATATTTTAAGATTGTATGGCTTCCAGTGGTGATTTATGTTCCTGCTTTGGCATTTAATCAAGGTTTGTTACAAACCTTCTAAATTACATGTAACAATAAGTATTAAACAATATATAATTAAGTACCCTTTATATTTACAGTGACTGGTGTAAATGTTCATCTAATTACACCGATTGTATGTGTAATATGCATTTTTTACACTTCTATCGTAAGTCATTACTACTTGTTTACTGCAACGAAGAGAAACTGAAAACTATTTTCTAGGGTGGCATTAAAGCGGTGGTGTGGACAGATGTAATCCAAACTATTATCATGATCGGAGCAATGATTCTTGTAGCTGTGAAAGGAACGCTCATGGTTGGAGGAGTCAGCGTGGTACTACAACGAAATTGGCAGAGTAATAGAATTGAATGGCCCAAGTAGATCGACAAAATCTTTTGTGAATCTGATTGTATTCTAAGAGTTTTCAGTTTGGACATGAATCCTCTATCAAGACACACACTTTGGACGCTTGCTATAGGTGGATCCATTCATCTTCTGCAGTCAAGCATCGTTAACCAAAACATGGTACAACGCTATCTCTCATTGCCGAATACCAAGGCAGTGAACAAAGCTTTATGGATATTTGCATTGGGTTTGTGCATCATCGTTTGTTTAGGCTGTTACAGTGGATTGCTTATCTACGCCACGTATCATGATTGCGACCCACTCACTACAATGCTTGCTCGTGAAAAAGATCAATTGTTACCGTTACTCGTAATGGAGGTACTAGGTCACTATCCAGGCTTACCGGGATTGTTTATTGCTGGAATTTTCAGTGCAGCTCTCAGGTATGCCTCGATGATGCATATCTGTGGATAATGAAACAGTACTTAAAGATATAATTATGCTTAACTTTTAGTTCGCTTTCCACGGGTTTAAATTCAATGGCAGCTGTTGTTTTAGAAGACTTTTACAAGACTAACTTTAAGAAGAAACTCTCCGATGAACAAACGTATATTTTAATGAAGACTAGTGTAGTTGTCTTGGGTGGTCTATGTGTTTTGCTCGTATTTGTTGTGGAAAAGTTAGGCGCGGTACTTCAGGTAATGTTTTCCTGTTTATATACATGTTTTTACAAAAGTATTACTTATATAGCACATGTCTTAAACTATTAGTTAACAGCGAGCG
>NBZA01005668.1:0-10319 GCA_003054995.1 Aleochara bilineata | reverse complement strand
ACGCCACGCCGATCGTATCGCAGAAAGGTTTAATCTGCGCTGATGCTGCTGCTGCAGGATTCTAATCCAACCTGATGTCTCATTCCAAGAAGCTAGCTATACTTAGAGACTACTCAACTTTACTCTCGATCAGTTGTACACAACATTAACCACCGCAAACAAGTATAGAGTCTGGCCCAAGGACAAGTCCAACTACAAGTACCAAGGCCAATTGGTCCCCCAATAGAAAATAAACATTAAGAAACTTGCCATTCCATTATATCAGCACAATCACTGAAAGCATTCAGAGATATGAACAATACCCATGAAATACTCATGCTTCACTTCTGCTCGCTGGCGTCTGATAATCTTTATGTCCTAATAAATGTATTATATAAATTTGCTGCTATATTGCGCCCTGTTAACAAGTTGCTCCCACTAACTTTCCATTCATCCACAATGGCAAGCTGTCTAGGCAAATACATAAAACTTTTTGCGCACGTTGAGTGCGTCCAGGAATAAATATCCTACGAGAAGGTACATACTTCTCTTTGCCTTTCTACACTTCTTGAGGGTGGACCCTCCTTGGTCTTACTTAGAGGCAGCATGTCCCAACAAGGGGGACATATGTTTCCATAACAATAAATAATTCTGACGTACTAATCCCTATTGTTAATCATCGAACAACTAGCCCCTTGGCCATCATCATCATCATCCTTGTCTTTTTGTGTTTTGTTAGGCAATAAGAAAACTTTCTCGGAGGAGCTAAGTGTAGTGATTTCGATGACGAATGGTCTTACGAGTAGGGTGACCTGTTCTTTGCTTGACCAAACAGAACAAACAAAACAAATAATCTGTACACCAAAAACCTTGAAAGTAGGTACTCTTCCTCGCTTCTTATTTAGTTTGTTGGGTTTCTTTTCCATCAGGAAGAAATATGTAGATGGCGTAATGAAGTTAATGACGTGATTAACGGTGAGATTATGCGGCAGATAGCGACTTACTCGCAGAATTAGTCAGCCAGGAATGCTGAACTCAGGAGGGCAGATCAGCAAATGTTAAACGGCGGCAGTAGAAGACGCTGTGATGCCTTCTTTCCTGCGCGGCAATTAATTTGTCCGAAGATTATCCTGGAAGCCGCGCCGCGTGCCCACCTCTTGCGAATACTTCTTTTAATTAAGTTTAATTAACGTTTTGGCAAAGTGTTCAGTACTCAGTGCTCAGTGTTCAGCGTTCAGGGTGAGGGTGCTTGTGATCTACGATGGTCTAAACGGAGACCGAGAGGGTCGCAACCCTTCCTTTCCTGGTCGGTAAAAGGCTGACGACACGATGCTGTGTGGTGGCAACGAGTACCTTCCTGCGGCTCGCCGAAATGCAGAAAGATTGTCAATGAGGCAATTAGAAAATTAGAAAATCAACACATCCCTTGACTTGGTTTTGCTCTTGGTCTTGGCTAGTAATATTAATATACGATGTACCCAGGGAAGGACTAATCATGCAAGGCATGTAAAACTCATCGTCGTCTGCACGGGCAAATTAGCAATTTCCTTTTGGTGGCTGCGCAACGGTGCGCTGGAGTCAGGACGAACATCGCCGCAAGGACTCCACTCCACTCTGCGCTGGATACACTTGATTTGCATAATTAATCAGAGCGAATGCAAATCGCTGAGGTCGTAGCATTAATTACCTAACTGACTAGACTCCGGTGTTTCACCGCCACCGCCACCGTTGCCTCAACCTCAACACTCAAGCCGCAAAATCCTGAACTCTTGTCAGAGAGTTTATGGATCACTAATTGTAAGAAATTATACCCGCTATAGATTCCAAAGATGTAAGTAAGAAATTTTAAAATTTAATTAAAAATGCGAGTGTAATGTGAGTGATTTCATGTTTAAGTTTAAGTATAAAATGAAGAAATGATTATGACTATGACTATGACCATTTAATACTTATAACGCCGAGGAAACTTAATAAAGCGAACCGTAAGGTGGAAGCAAATTGCCGGAAAAGTGGATTATTTCGTTTTGGTACGTGGACAGGAGTTCATTAATTTTCTGCTGTGCTGCCGGGCGGCGTTCCATAGTGCACGCTACATTTGCCGGCAGGCAGCAGGCGGTGGCGGCGGCCAGCAGTGGTAACAGCGCGGCCGGCTTTATGCCCAAGTGCGTGCTGCACGGTCTGCGAGTAACACCTTTTTCATGTACCGCCCGGACGACATTTCGCCGTAAGAACGGTATGCAAATAGAGCAGGAAAGGGCCGGACCGCCGCCGGCTTTTTCTGCAGACTGTGCTCCCTCAAGAAGAAGAAGAATACGGCTATCACTATACAGACCGCGGCCAGTTCAGCTACCTCAGCCACCCAAAAGTCCACACAAAACAAAACGAGCTCAAACATTCCCTCACTCAAGTGCATTTAAAATTATTCCAACGATCACTTCCTCTAAGAAACCATCCATAGCCATATAACTTTATTTAATTGAACGCGATTGCACGGCGCTGCGTCAGCGTTTGACGAAACAGCTGAAAGTGTCAGTGATTTTTTCCCATTTGCGTGTAAAGTAACCCTTGCGTTGATACCCAAACCACCCTCGCACTCGTCACATTGTACGAGCAGTAAATGTAAATAAATGCCAACCAACACAACACTCGCGGATGGTTTTCATTCAATTGGTGAAAAGATAAACACGATGACGAAATTGAATGCGACTGCGACGACAACGGTGTTTAGAGTTTTCATTCATTGAGGTGCGAAGCGCGCAGATGACAATTAAAACGATGATTCAATTTCGTTTTGATAGCTAGAGCCGGAGTATTTGCAGCGCGAAAGTAAACATGTAGAAGAACACATTGGTGTTTTGTTGCTTGCTGGCTGCTACAGCACATCATGATTGAGGGTGGTGCACACACATCTGTATCTCATCGCATCGATAGATAGGATGGTTAACGCATTCGAGTAATATATTCATAATTGAGTACATCTCCATCATCCGGTACTCGTGCGCCGCGTCTCGCTTTCCTATAGTAATAGCACTCACAAATCATAATATTGACAAGTGAACATTGTTTAAAATTCAAGCCCTTCCCTGCCTGCCATGCCAGTCTACTAACAGCGCCACGGATATGAATTAAGTGAAAGTGATATTAACCCTTTCAATTTGCGGTTTAGCTCGTCAAACAAACGCATTTATGGTAGCATTAAAACGAACACGCTGCATGTATGTACATATGAACAGTGGAAAACAGACCAGTACAGCAAAATTTTCTCATGCGAGAAAACCAAACCAATGCGAAACGATGCCCATATTGACCTTGCACTGAAGTCCTAGTCCCTCAGAAGAATATCTAACACCCACCCACATCACATGGTCTTCCTTCAGACCGAGCAAACAATGTCACAAAGCCTCAAGGACTGTAATCAAAGTGCTTGGATGTTAGGCAAAGCACTTTTATTCAAATGCAAATTGCAAGGTGTATTTGCATATATTACAGATACAATATTCATTTTTATCGCCGCATTTATTGGAAGCGCTGCGCTCGTAAATGAAAAGCGCGCAGGGCTGTGGACACGCGGAAGAACATCCTCAGCATCTTCTGGTTCGGCAATAAAAGTCGTGGGTTGGTTACTGGTTGGTCTTCGAGCGCAAATCGACAAAAAACCGCCAGCAATGGAAGAAAATAATAAGGAAAATGCAAATTTCGCGCTCCTCCAAACTAAACTCCTCAGGTACTTTTTTCTTTCTTTCCTCGGTTTCTTGGATTTTTATTACAACGCTGTGCGCTCGCGAGGGAACGCGTCTTGTCGGCGGCGGTGAGCAAGTAGGTTAAAGTAATTATGCATTTTATTTAAACGCGCGCCAATTTATTATAAAGCGTGTTTTATGCTAATGACGGGATCGACTGAAAGGACATAACTCACGGAAGAAGAACGGCGTCTTTCCATTACGCCTCGCTAAGGACACGATATCCTCCCCCAGCCCTGGGCATATCCACCTTGGCATCACAGGACGATAAAATATCCCGCTGTGGACCGGTGTCTGACCCTCGTTAGAGAGGTCAATCCAGTTAGCACCTTTTTCTAAATGGTTAAGTAACTAACGTTACTTTTATGCTCAACTCGTAGGGGGCCGAGCGACCACTTAATGGAATACATTTAAGGACGAGGTTTGTTTAAGTACGAGAGATAAAAAATGGCTGGAAGAACGGCAGAGAATGAAGAGAAGAGCAGGCAGATTACACTATGTGGATGAGCTGAGAGAATATACAAGTAAAGTGGTTACTTCACCGCCAACGCAAATGTAAGAATGCGCATTTGCATGATAATGTACATTCGGCGAAAGAAGACGTGAAGAAGAGGAAGAGTGCCATGCTCCTGCCGCACATCCAATGAACAATATGCTCGCGGATTATCAAACAATAACAAAAAGCGCGCAATATTTCCCTCGTCCTGCTCCGTCCTGCTTCTTTTACGACAGCTAAATGAAAATGAAAATCTTTTCAAAAGATTCTCAGCGACAGACAATGATACAACCAAACCACCAACTAAGAGACAAAACATCTGTCATTTTTAGACTAATTGAAGCAAACAAGATTCGAAAAAGTTAAAAACCAAGGGTATGTTTGTATACTTAGCGTAGGTCTAATTGAATAACAAAGAACCTTTCCTTTTACGTAAAATCTTGGAGAAAAAGTGACACAGTCATTAAGAATGAACATCAGCATGAAAGACCTGAAAAATCTGGCAAGAGGCAAATACGTGATACGCACGTGAACTGAAATGAACAAGTCCCATCAGGTTTTTCTTCCGGACGAAATGTCACTTGCCATTTACGAGGCAAGAAACACGCATACTTTTATGCTGTGACAACGATGACAACACGCAGCACGCTGAAAGGGAAAAAAGCGAAAGCATCCATCACACACATGCACGCCGAAAACAGGAAAAACAGGTGATGTCAGAACGCATTTTCCCTCCATTAACTACAAAGGACACGTAACAGCCCTCCTTCATTGGCGACGACGCTGCCACGAATTGTGTCGCTGCACCTTAGACAGGCTCTTAATTCCGAGGAGCGATTTCTTCCTCCTCGATAGCCAGACGAGGAGAAGAAGGCAAAGCTTTTAACCAGAATCAATACAACAAAATGCCTTGCATGCTACTGCTGCTGTGGCGCTCGTCGGTCGCTGCTATCGCAGGACATATATCTTAGTCCTTAAAGGACACCACTAGTTACCCGCATGCCGTGTGCCGTGTCGTTTTTCCGGAGCCTGCATTTATCGCACGACTTCCCAAAGCAAGCACACACACGTGCTTGCATGTCCAGCGAATGGAATGAAATACGAAAGAAAAATCACAAAAGCGTAAATACCAAGCATTGCCAAATGTTGTTTTTCCATCCCTTTTAACTGCAGATGCAATTAGAACAATAAGATTTGAATTTATTTCCTCTTGATAGTGCATCTCTGGCAAAAAACTGCGGAACTAAGTCCTTTTAAGTTCTTTGTCCTTGGATCTTAGATCCCATTAGGTTAGTTGTTTTCCAAAGGAGATGAATCACACTCACTCACTCACTCACTCACAGGAAGGAAGGAAGAAAGGTGGTTTGGTTGACGTCGTGGCCCAGCCGAGCGGACAGGAAATGAAATTACGTAAATTGGAAGGAAGGTGCGAGATTGAATGCAGTCCTGACAGACTTGCGGTCGAACGTATCACGCGAGGACCACGACCGCGACCATCCTGCTTGCCTGCTTCGCACTTCCTGGCCTGCCCAGAGGACACGACGCACGAGATAGAAAAGCCTACCAAGGAATAATGATTTCCCTGCTTCAATGCCTCACTGCCTACATGTAGACCACCATTCCAGACAATTAACAAGGGTCTCGGCACCGATTCAATCCAATTATTGAAGTTTAACAGGTGTGTGACTCGTCCGGATTAAATTAATTACGTGTTTTCGATATTCGATTCGATTCGTTTCACCGAATCCTTGCTCCACGATGCCAATAAATCTCATCTCATCCGGTCAAAGCTGATTTTCATTTACACTCGGTGAACTTTGTTAAATACAGGCAAAAAAAAGCAGCAAAGCTCGTCTCTTCGCAGCCCTACAGAATGGAGTGAACTAATTGTTTAAGGACGTTACGCTCTAGTAAATGGCGTATTGTTTCATTTAGAAGCCTTTTTACCACTGGACTTTAGGCTACAGTACAGCACGTACCCTGTATTTATGTTGCAAACTTTGTAGAAAAACGCGTGGTGAGTGGAAGACAGCAGGCAAGCAAAGCTTTCACGCCGAATTGTTTCAGTACAAACATTTACTTACTTCTACAGTGGTAGGTACATATGTACGTAACGTAACCGAAAAGCGTGTAAAATGTGAAAAATTAACAAGACCGCAAGAAATATTCTACAGAACAGAAGGAAAGTCAGTCAGTCCTGTGACTTCATGGCGCCTCTTGTTTAGGAAAATACTCGTATCTATGCATCTTTTATTCGCTCCTCAATAGCCAGCCGCGAATTTACTGCTTAGACAGACACCCAGACGTCAGCCTCTCGAAGAGATACAATCGCGAAAAGTAAATGGGTTATGCGTGTATGGTAAAGACAAGAGGCTTGCTTGAGCTTGGGCTTGGCTTGATTTGGTTTGGTTTGGCTGTACGCATAACAATACACTTCTCCTTGGTGGAAAGAAGGAAAAAAAGCAATGCATGTTTGGTGCCCAGAGCCATGTGTCTCTATCACGCCAAATATCACACGGACCTCGCTGAACTGCTGCCTGCCTCTGCCTCTGCCACTGACATTGCAGAACGAGTTGGTTTTATAGCACGCACTCGAATATATTACTCCGATAAACTAAATAGGCCCAGTGAAAATAAGCCCATTTTAAGATGAAATATCACATACGCAAAAGACTTTTCATCTTATTAGAACACCAACCAAGCCTTGAGTTGTTATATCACATATATGCATGCTTATCCTTGCAAACAAACAATAACAACAACCACATAAAGCGAGGTGCTATTGCTAGTGCTGTTTCTTAAAGTTTCAAGGAAGAAACACGCGACGTCGGCGTCGAATAGATTGAGTTGTTTTTTATTCAAATGCCTTTTGTCGGCTCAAATGTCCCGAAAATATAACAATCACACAAGACACTAACTCTCCATTCGTCCTGCTCCTGCACGGATGGCAGGAGCGTAATTCATTTGACATAATACAAGAAACCAACACTCGAGAGAGCACACAAGCAGCACCCCAGGAAAAAATCGCAGCCGAGGATATAACCCTCTGCGAGATTCACGGCCGTTTATTCGGGTTTATTGAAGAGTCGCGATGAAATGCGGCTGTTGGCAAATCAAGTAATCACAAAATTGGTCCCCGAGCCCATTCTTCAAAACGCTTCCTTGCGTTGCGTTGCGTTGCGCGTGCGTATCACTCTTAAGGATAATGTGCGTCCACACGAATCATTCTAGGGAAGTGAACAAGTAAGTAAGTAAGTAACAACATCAAGTGCTATGAGAAAACAAGGGTGCAAAGCAAAGAGAAGAGAAATGAATAAACGGGGGGATAACAATAGCCGAACAAAAATCATCCGGCGGATTGCATTGCATATTCCTGTCCTGTCATATTTGTCAACACGTAAGTGAGCATTTCGACAAGTATGACACCACACACAATGTGCGTCGACTCCTTACTAAATTACTTCCTTCTCCAACTTCTCCCAAGAATCACACAAATAACAATAAGAAGAAGCAGAAAGAAAAGGAAAGGAAAGCGTAGCGAAGCGTGTGTATTCAAACAGAAAGAAAGTAACGCTTTACATCGCTCCTTTATAGGCGGAAATAAAACTGATTGCTATCTTAATAGCGGACCAATCTTGTTAACCAGTGCTCAGCGCCAACTCAAACCAACTCTCCAGCTCCTGCTCCCGCTCCTGGCTCGCTCAAATTATATATTTTTTCATTTTATTTGCGCGCCCAAGAATCAGCATGCATGTCGAGCAGCAGGACGCGAGATGGAAACAAAGACGTTGGCGTAAAACATCAACAAAAACATCCACAGAGCGGAGAAAAAATGAACGCTAAGAACATTGGCGCGAAATGACATTCGAGGAAGTGTGTTGTGCGTTGAATTAAATTTACGTTCGTTCATTCGGACACAGCACGAGTTGTTTGTGTTATCCTGGCGCTAGCGCTGGTGCTGGGGCTGTGGAAAAATCACAACGCGACAAATATCCTGTTTACATTCAATGAATGAATGGCAGGCATATCATATCAAATGCGCGAACATAATGTGCTTTTCATTACACACGTTTTCCCCTATATGCGAAACGTTTGCGCTCGCAATGATACCTTTATTTACGAAGCGCGTAGGCGGATTAAAAATAGTCAGTCGAATGAATGAGCAAACAAAATATCGAACGATTGCCAATAATTCCATTTATTCATCCAACCCCACACGCGTAACGTGCGCACACCTCGTGCCTGATGCTGTGAAATCATAAAATCATCAAACATACTCTCTCATACCTACTCGCCGCCCCCGTATCAGTCTCTCCGGGGTGTGCGCGTTTTGCCGCAACGACACAAACAGGTGCTTTGAAAAGAGCAAGAGCCGGCAACGAAACGAATGCCGCAATGCATTGATGTGTTTATGAATGCGAATATGTGCAGGAATGGCAGAAATGACGCTGCTCACTCATTCGAGCAAGCGCACAGCAATAAACTGAATTTTAATCATGGACATACACCATTAGTGCGTTATTAAATTTGTATACCTACGAGTAATATCGCATTGTGAATTGAATTGAAGAATAAATTTTGTGTGGAAAATATTTTCATTTACCGAAAGGGCTGCAGGGTTGCAGAAAACATTTATATCTTTATGTGCTGTCGCGTCGCGTCCGATTTATTCACTCATTCAGAATCACCCCAGCCAGCAGGCTACAATACAATTTCCACTACAAATTGCAACAATTCCGTATGGTTTACACATTGACATCTCGTCCCGCGAGTCTCAACCGACCAGCAACCACCAGCGACAGCAAAAACACACAAAAGCTTATGTACAACAACGCGTTGGTTGCTGCATACAACAAACAATGCGCTAACTACGCGCTAAATACACTTTAAATACACTTCGCACTTGACGACTGTGCCGTAAAACTAAAATACGCACAGCCGTGTTGGGCCCGATATTACATCCCCAGAGCCCAGTCCGGTCCGGCCCGGTCGTCACTCTTCTCTTCTGGCATTGCATTCACAATGTACGCGCTGCTGTATTGTGGCAATGATTTTAATGGGCAATGACATGACGCGTACGAATCCGAATCCACATCCGAATCCACCGGCTCTGCTTAGCCCATCCGCGCATTCATACAAACAAACAAACAACCCATAGCGCGAAGGGCGACAGCGTTTTGTGAACGAAATATTGGAATGAAACGTGCTGATTAGTCCTCCCAGTGCAGTCCCGCGCCATGGTCCAACCGGCTATAGTTAGTTGTGTTTATTACGAACAAAAACACATGGTCTGGAGGTCTGGATGGATGGATGGGTCCAGTTGTTACTACAGTGGCAGCGCAGCGCAATGCTGCATGTTGATAGTTTAGCACAGCATCCGTTATTAGATCGTTTTCAAATAGGTTTAGCTTTATAATTAATAGTTCAAACAGAGTTTGAGTGCGTTTGCGCTTGGTATGGGCAAATAATACGTGCGTTGCACCCACGCTTCCAGCACATAATCAATGTGCATAATCAAACGCATATTACGTCGTTCTAATTTTAATTACGTTGCGTATATATTGATATATTTATGTACCTACTCACTCCTAATCATAGGTACGAGTATGTGCACTTAAAACTTTTGAAAGATGACTTAAGAGTGACACTGCACTTGATTATAAACCTGAGAATTCGCTTTAAACATAAGGAGAAAGTATGTAAAAGACAACGATTTATCATCGAGGAATTCATTCACGCATTAAATTGGATTTAAAAAAACGTATTTGCGACTTTTCGCTGCAGGTTTCGGCCTGAACTATTAAGGAAAGCAATGACAGGACACGAGGTGGTTGATTGCAAAAATGATAGAAAAGCGCCTACTGTGTGTGGTCACCAAAGTGTGCAAATGCAACAAGGGAAGTGAATTAAACTTGCTTTACTTCCAGCCGCAGGTTTTTTACTCATCTCCTGGGTTCTTGTCTTCTTCTGCGAAGAAATGTGACTGAGGAGTTAAACCATGAGTTTAGAAAATGGTGATGGATGCCAGGTGATGCCTGGAATTGCAAAGTGGGATTTCGGATGGAGTTAACTAATTCTTGAATCAACACGGTGCGCGGTGGGTT